>JAJOZX010001272.1:0-22500 GCA_023014485.1 Bathynomus jamesi | reverse complement strand
GAGGGATGACAGAAGTAAATAGACACTTTTTTTTTTAATGTTTTTGATTTGATAATAAAAGTCAATAAATAATAATAGATTTATTGAATCAATATATTTAGAATGGTGTTGCTTTCCCTTTCCATTATGTAAAGGTGACACACGTTCTGGAATTACATTGATGAGCTTTGCCATTTGTTGTTGAGGTCAATCATCATGGTGTCTATTTACGTTTATCAACCCTTTGTACTTTGTTTTAATGTGTGAGATAAATTCTCCGAAACTAAGACTGTAACTGCAAATGTTTAAGTGAAAGATACATTGTTATGTCTTAACAAAAGGGATCAAGTAAAGATAATCCCTCCCAACAGAAAAAGGAGGGACTATCTTTACTTGATCATGTTTTGGGAGGGATCATCTTTACTTGGTAAAGTTGGTAATACCGCTTTACCGCAATCCCGCAATACCGCTTTAATTAAAGTCTTTGGATCAAGTAAAGTTAAGCACCCCCAACCTTTTTTAGTTAGCTTTATAAGGCTAACTAACGAAAATATCACGACCTAACCTAACCAATCGTCAAGGGCGTACAGTTGACCTAACGATTGGTTAGGTTAAGTCGTGATATTTTCGTTAGTTAGCCTTATAAAGCTAACTAAAAAAGGTTGGGGGTGCTTATCTTTACTTGATCCATTGTAATAAATGAATTTTAATAAATTTTGTTTTCAAATAAATCATTTTTTAAAAAAAGATTCTCTTAATTTTTATCCTTATGTCAGACTGCTTCACTTTACTTTACTTTCTGGGAGGGATTATCTTTACTTGGTCATTTTTGGGAGGGATTTGCTTTACTAGTGTGACCTGGGAGGGATTATCTTTACTTGATCCAACAAAAGCATAAAAAGGCTCACATTCATTCACACGTTTGTGTAAAACGTATCTCAGAAGAAAATTTGTAAATATTCTCTCATAAAAGTTTATATTTGAATTGAATTGAATTGAATTGAATAACCTTATTTGATAAAATAAATAGCTTCGCAATTTTGTTTTTGTTTTAACATAAATAATTGTAAAATTGGACTGTTTATTTTATTTAATTTGGCCCTTAAGCTCTTCGCTTTACTGGGCTCTTAATTAAAAATAAAATGTATAGTTGTTATTATTAGCAATACAAAAAACATGAATAAGAATAATAAATTAGAGTATGTATTAATCTTAAAGTATTATTATTATTATTATTATTATTAATTATTATTATTATTATAGATATAAAACAAATCCAAAGTCATTATTGAAGATATGATATCAATGCTGTACAAAGAAATCAATATCAGCTATGAGAGATAAGAGATGAACAATAACAAGTAATATACATTTAATCCTAGATTACACCCGAGAAATGAATAAGTAATAAAGTAATGTACATTTAATCCTAAATTTTTATTAATATTCTATTATTAATCGAGATTTCAACTTGGTTTTAAACGAATTTACATTCACAATATTTTTTATACCAGCATTTAAGTCATTCCATAGTTTCAATCCAATGAAAATGGGTAGTTTTTGAAATGAAGACAATCTAAATTGAGGTATAACAAGCTTTGATCTATTTCTGGTTTGATACGAGTGGATTTCTTGATGAGTTACAAAATATTTATTTACCCAATGTAGGTTAATGATTTTGTTCTTACATTCGTAACTAAAAATAAAATGTACCAGTTTGATTATATATTTGAGATAACAACCTTATTGTTTTTTTTTTGAATGACAAAGATACTGTTTAAAGCGTTGTTAGCGGAGTGTCCCCATAAAAGGGTGCAATACGTTATTCAAAGAAGAACAAGAGTATGATAAAAAGTCAATAAAACCTGTTTAGGGACTACATTTCTAAGTTTAAACATTATAGCAACGCTCCTTGAAATCTTTTTCGCGATATAATTTACATGATCACTCCACTGCAAATTCTTATCTAGCATTACATCAAGAAGTTTTGTTACAGTACACTCCTTTACAGTGATTTCATCAACATTAAGTTCATCAAGATACACATTTCGTTTAGTAGTAAAAATCATGAAATATGTTTTACTGGTATTTATTTGGAGTTTACTGGTGGTCAACCATTTCATTACATTGATAAATGCTGATTTAAATATATTCCAAGCTGAATTAACATCTTTGCAAGAAAAAGACACATTTGTATCATCTACAAGTATTATGACGTTAAGTACATCAAATGAGCGTGGAAGGTCATTTATATATAATAAAAATAACAGTGGACCCAAAACAGAGCCCTGTGATACACCATGTTTGACAAGCGTTTTAGTTGAACAGACCTTATTTACTGAAACAAAAGGTTATCTGTTGGACAAAGCTTTTAAACCAATCACTGATTGCTCCTCTAAAGCCGTAACAATATAATTTGTTAAGTAAAATATTATGTTTTATTACATCAAACGCCTTACTCAAATCCATAAATACTGGTATCATTATTTCTTTGTTCTCTTTAGCTATATTTTCATTTTTCATAACATTTAAAATAGCCATTTCCGTTGTTTTATTACTACGGAAGACATATTGATTTGGAGATAATAAATTGTAGGAGTCTAAATATCGCTGCATTCTACTTTTTACATTTTTTTCAGAAACTTTGCTGAACACAGATAATGAACACACCGGCCTGTAATTAGTTGCTAGTGCAGGATCGTCCCCCTTAAAAAGAAGTGTAATACAACCAATTTTCAGCATTGATGGGAATATTGCTTTGGAAATACTCTGGTTGAATTTTCTTCTTTTATAATTTTATACTGTGATACAGTATTCACCATTACTTGGTCTGCTTTTATGTGCTTTTAACGATTGTTATATTATTATCATACATTATCATACATTATTATTATCATCATCATGCTTTAACTTTGGTAAATGCGTTAATTTTTCCTGATTCTTTTTTGTGTATATATTTTTCGTTCTGCATTTAGAATATTTACACATCGGTGGTATAAGTTTTATATAGAGAAGCAGAGGACAGTATGTCATTACTATTGCATGCTGGATTGGAAATAAAGTATGAATGACCAGGATGGATTATATATTGTACAGGGTGTCCCAGGAGGAAATGTCAAGAATGCACCATTTGACTCTTTGGGTATTTCTAAGTAGAAAGTATTATATCGACATGCGCCTGATTCCCAACCATTACCGAGATACAGGCCTCTACGGTTTCCGGAAGGTGGATTGGACATGGAGGACCTGTGGCATGGCCCCCTCATTCGCCTGACTTATCTCCGCTAGATTTTTTTGTCTAGGGGTTCTTGAAGAGTAACATTTATCAGCGGGGTAAGCCCGAAACTAGGGAGCAGTTGGTTGCACGTATACAGGATGCGTTCATAAACCTCAGAAATGAACTTCCGCGTTTTCCTTGGCAAGACTCGATGGATCGAAGGCTCGCCGCGTGCATTGAAGAAGGAAGGGGTCACTTTGAAACCATTCTGCAATAAGTGCAATAGTGTATTGTATGTTTGTACTTTTTGTAAACCACAAGTGTCATTAAATAGTATCTAAGATCGCCTTTTTATTATGTTTTAATTACCCAAATGTAGAGGCCTGTATCTCGGTAACGGTTGGGAATCAGACCCATATCGATATAATACTTTCTACTTAGAAATACCCAAAGAGTGAAATGGTGCATTCTTGACATTTCCTCCTGGGTGTATATATTATGTCACTCGAACTAAAACTTTTTGATGGGTGAATGACAAATCTTGTTCTTTGTTTGGAGTCATATAAAACCTTAGAAAATTATATATAATTTCTGTATAATTTTTTCTAAAGTTATGTAAAAAGTAGTTTTATAACTTTTTATTGTAAATATGAGATTAACGACTAAATCCACGATTCTCCAATATTAAAATGCAATTAAAAATCTCCATTTAACATTTTAATATAAGCAATTAACATTTAAAGGATGTATAGCATACTGTCCACATAACTCTCTAAGTGGTGAATATACTTTAGGATTATAGCCAAAATCATTGAATAATTTTGGACCAATAGGGATAAAATAACACGGGTTGACAAATTTAAATAGACACCACGATGATTGTCATCAAGAACAAATGGCAAAGCTCATCAATGGAATTCCAGAACGTGACTCAGCTTTACATAATACAAAAGGGAAAAGCAACACGATTCTAAATATATTGGTTCAGTAAATGAGGGGTCCCGCGTCTTAAGGTACCTAAGCGCCAAAATTAAAATTCGTCAGAAATCGCCTCCAAAGTTCAGCAATATTCTGGCAATAGTATATCTGTTATTAATTGAGCTAGAACGTTCATTTTTGGCTAAATTAGAGTTCTAAGTATGCTAATGAAAATATTAATGAGCTTTTGGAATAGATTTTCATATTTTATATTTTATACATATTTTTTTTAATTTTTTGATTTTCTTATTACGCCGAACTTTGGGTGAACTTTTGGCTGGCGATAGAGGTGAAAAAAGTAGTTCGTTTCATAATGTTTTCAACCATACTTCTAGTGTCGTAAGGTCATTATAGAGGAAGGGTGAAAATAGTAATATCCATCAAAAACACGTTTTCGCCTGTGGTGGCGCTTAGGTACCTTAAGACGCGCGACCCCTCAAATCTGCTATTATTTATTCACTTATATTGTCAAATCAAACACTATGGAAAAACCGAAGGTGTCTATTTACTCCTGTTACTCCTCTGTATTGTTCGAAATTGAGGTCACGCATTTGCTGTCAAAGATTTACAAAATCGCTGCAATTTTGAAGCAAAAATTCAAACAGGTCATTCGCTAGTTAATAATTAACTCCTCCTCCTCTGACTAAAAATCAACTCCACCTTAGCCTGCCCTAAAAATTCTGCCAATTGAAATCTCCACGAGGCTCCTTGTCCACAGTTTATAAAGTGGTACAAAGCATTCTCCTCCGTAATGGCAAGCATTCTTTCGCTCTAAACTTGCTTGAATATTTTGTAAGATTTTCAGAGACAATTCTTCGACTTGATATTTTGAATCAAACTTGTTTTAAACTTTAATTAGTCTGTCTTCTTCAACTCTAAGATTCAATTCTTTTGAAAGAATTTCTTTGAAGTGAATTATATTACATTACACTCTTGTTTGAGACGTTAAAGATTTGAAACTTTTACATATTGACTCATTCAAAAATTTGGTTACTCGTAAATTGTTTGAAATTTATTGAATATTTGAATGAAAACTTATGTTTTTGTCGTTATTTTGCTTTGATCTTTTATTTGAATTACAAAATACGATAAAATCTGTCGGGAAGTCGAAGAGCTTGCACAGTGCTCAAGCCAACACACGCGGCCCATTGCGTTAACTCTTTGATTATTATTACCAGCACCATCGAGAATCGAACCCCCGACCTCAGCATCTTCATTTCGCTCAAGGGAAACAGCTGGTATTATCACTGAGATATAGGTGCTGGCTTACTACGTATAATCTTTATTCGCTTACATCAGTAAATAATACGAACTTGGAAAATATTCGTTTGAGCTTTTTTCATATTGTCCAAATGTAATGTAATATAATGTAATGTAATGAGTTGTTACCTTTAAGAGTAACAATAGCAGTATATTGAAAGTAGATAATAAAAAGACTGAATTAAGAATAATAATTTTAACAAACGGATACTTTTTTGGGCACTTTCCTGTTAACGGGAATACCCAACCGCACGCCACCAAACTGTTTGTTATGTATTTTTGCTCTCGTCATTTTCGTTTAAACTAACGAAAATATCACAACTTAACCTAACCAATCATCGAGGGCGTACAGTTGACCTAACCGGGCATTCAATTGACCTAACCGGGCAATGAATTAACCTAACAGGTTAATATAACGGAAAATGCCCGGTTAGGTCAACTGTACGCCTATGATAATTGGTTAGGTTAAGTTGTGATATTTTCGTTAGTTTAAACGAAAATGACGAGAGCAAAAATACATCATAAACAGTTTGGTAGTCCCGATAATACGTAAGTACCGAATTTATTAATCATTTAAATGAAAATAGTTAATATGTAAACGATAATGAGTTAGTAGGGGGCCAAAATGTCTTTATGTCATCTAAAATCGCAGAAAAAACGAAGATACGAGTCCAGATGATGGCGGGCGGTTGGGTATTCATTTTATATGAATATGTAAAGGTCTTACAAAAGTAATGAAATAAAGCCCAAGATCGTGAAAACTCAGAAAGCAGAGCGTGAACGTGAAACCTGCTCCATTTTTACCGAAACGCTGCTGGGGGGTCGTGATAAGAAATTACACTCCCCGCATTCGTCACGAAATTTCCCAGAGGAGAGGACCATAAACATAACTTGGAATAAACGATATGTGTTCTTGTTTAATACCGATTAAAGTGATCTGATTCCTTCGCTATATTTGTACGGGCGAAAAATTACATAACTCTACGGCGAAAATTAGCTGTGAACAAACACACAAAACAAATATTTCCCGCAACCTTCTATACAAAGAAATATTAACTTCTATTGTTTCAAATCACTCAAAAGAGAAGTTTTCAAGACCATTTCCTCTATCTAAAGAAGTTGTGTATCATTAAAAGAAGTTATTATATCACTTGACAAGAAGTTTTGATACCCAAAAGAAGGAAAAACTTCTTTTAGAATGCACCCTCAAAAAGAAATTATAAGTTCTAAATTTTGAAGGTTTATTTTGAGTGCATTATTTCAAATGTTTACGAAAAGAATGGCTTATAGTTGTCGTTAAACAACTGTATGACAATCTTAAGAGTATTAGACGAATAGTAAAGGAGGAATTTCCCTAAAAAAAACAAAGAAAAATTATTTTAATGCCCTCATAAATATGATGCCCTAATAATAATCAGTCAGGAGAGCCAGAAACTGGCACAGCTTTCAGGCCAACTAATGTGGTCCATTGCGCTAACTCCTGAATTATTATTACCAGCACCATCAGGAGTCGAACCCCCGATCTCAGTGTCTTCACTCCGTTTATAGGGAAACGGTATTACCCACTGATCTACGGGCGCTGCAGATGCCCAAATGAATGTAGGTTTGTTCCAGCCTTAGAGTGTGCCCAAGAAGTCTGTCTTTAGCGTTGGCTTTTTTCTCATTTATCTTAACGAAACGTAAATGATAAAATCTTTTAAAATATGGAACTCGGATAGAAATATACAAACATAAAAGTTATCCATTAAATCTGAAATGTGACAGAAAATATAATAAAAAAAGGATATATATATATATATATATATATATATTATATATATATATATATATATATATATATATATATATATAAAATGTCGGATTGAATGCAACGAGTCTTTTGCTTATATTGAGGTTCTGAATGTAGCTGTAACCCCTAGATCCTGTCCCAAAGCTGGATCCTATCTGCTTTGCAGATAGCTGGTGAAGGAAACTATATTTCTGGGACCTCTTTGCGAGTGACCCGTTGCCCAAGTCGGGCTAACATCATGAAAAAGAAAAACTATAGTGTTTGTCATTTACCATTACTTATTCGGACTATAGTGGATTTAATTTTCCCTGAAGAGTTCCTTGTTCCATGCATGGTCTGCGTGTATCATGAAAAAACCCCAGGGGACCATTCTGAGTTCAATCCCATATATATATATATATATATGTGTCATGTGAAGAGATATAGAACACCAAATTTTATGATTAAAACGTAGCGCATTTTTGGAGGTGCGATATAAATATACCGGGTGTTCCACTTAAAACCGGCCCGCTGGAGTACTCCAGCGGGCCGGTTTTAAGTGGAACACCCGTTATAAGGATTTGTTCAAACATTTTTCAACTCAAAAGAAAGATAATTTGCGATAGTTAAATTTCGAAAATATTCGATTTTCTTGGCGAAAAGATAACTGCCGTTAGAACACGCACAGGTGAAAAGGCAGGAAAATATGAGATTTCATAAAGGCATGAAGCATGACGCTAAAGAAATCTGTCTTTAAAAGGGATGTAGTCCTTTTTTTTTATGCATGTACATAAAAAAATAGAAAAAGATGGTTTCGCGGATACTCGTACATTTTTAAGAATGCCAATCACGTTTCCTATTTAGTTTGGATGATGTAATTTACATTTTCATAGCCGTGGTTCGGAAGGACTTAATCCTTAATCAGTTGGGTACGTTTGACAACTCACTTAAGATCGCTTCGCTGTCGGTCTATCAGACTGAACTCAACCAATTAAGGGTATGGATTTTGTCTCTAAATAGAACGAAACAGTAATTTCCATAAAGTTTGTAGGAAAGAGAAGAAGGAAACTGATAAGGAAAAAATAGTTATTCTTTTTCCTGTTTTTCCTCTGTCTGAATAGGAGACTGTTTCCAAACTGTATCTGAAAGTGGGTCCCTTGTTATCTCGAGGTTTCCTGTTTCCAAGAAAAGACGTGGATATGCCACCGCCTTCTCAGATGCAGCACTATTTTATACGAAAATTATATATATATATATATATGTGTGTGTTGTGTGTGTGTGGTGTGTGTGTGTATATACACGCGCGACGTTTGTTCAAAAGGTATCCTGACTGTTGCGATTATAGACAGAATATGGTACTTACAGGGTTTGGAACTTAATCTCCCTCCTTCTGAAACCACACTTTGCCCAACAATCCTGCCACTGTTGAAAATATTTTTCGAAAGCACTTTTCGTAATGGCAAAAAGCCACTCCCTCGAAT
Source organism: Bathynomus jamesi (assembly GCA_023014485.1). Taxonomy (NCBI): domain Eukaryota; kingdom Metazoa; phylum Arthropoda; class Malacostraca; order Isopoda; family Cirolanidae; genus Bathynomus; species Bathynomus jamesi. The sequence continues at coordinate 13,817 of JAJOZX010001272.1, read as the reverse complement.
TTCTTTTAATGGTTTCAACATCATCGAATCGATGTCCTTTCAGAGTTTGTTTGAGCTTCGGAAACCAAAAAAGTCGCATAGAGCCAAATCCGGCGAATATGGAGGCTGCTGTACTTGGGAGTAGCGTTTTTGGTAAAAAATTGCATTATCGTGATGAAGCATCCAGTCTCCGGACTCTCATTTCTGCGGCCGTTTCATCCGAACAACTTCACGTAGACGTCTCAAAACTTCAATGTAAAATGCTTTGTTGATTGTTTGTCCCTGTGGAGCATATTCATGGTGCACCAACACCTTCACCTTCAACACGTTCCTCGGTACTCTCCGACATCATAAGAAATTGCCGCGAAACAAAACACGTTTAACTTTATCAACTCACCACAGTGGACTGACGTTACACAATAAAGTGCAACCCTATCAGTCAACTTGTCTCGACATGCAGAGACATGTTTAGCAGTCACAACTCCAAGGGTGACCTTGTTCTAAAAATAAACACCCTGTCCGGATACTTTTTGAACAGACATCGTGTGTGTGTATATATATATATATATATTATAATATAATATATATATATATATATATATATATATATATATATACACAGCATATATATATATATATATATATATATTATATATATATACACACACACACACACACACACAGATATCAATGGGGTCTCGATTTAAGTCCAAGATATAATTTTTAACAGTGAAAGAGGACTTACATTGGACAGAAAGTTCTGTCGTGTTGTGAAGAGCGAGATGTGGAAGAGTAGGACTCGACGCACTGCACCCAATTTGAGCTCCATCGTCCGTCCACGCAGCCACTTGCTCCACCCACCACCTGCCTTCCGTTTTCCCTGTCCAAGACTGCAATGGAAAAAAATTATATATATATATATATATATATATATATATATATAGAGAGAGAGAGAGAGAGAGAGAGAGAGAGAGAGAGAGAGAGAGAGAGAGACAGAGAGAGAGAGGATTAAAAATAATGAGAAACAAATTTTCTTGAACTTTCGCGCTTCAACAGGTAACTAATCCAATGAAACAATTTAATGAATTTTAAAATCGTTTTTAATTTTAATTTCTTAATTTTAAACGTTATACAGGGTGATTCAAAAATGTTAACACTTATATGGAAAAGAATTACAGATGTCATCCAATCAAGGGCTCTGGAAGCAACGTTTGACCGCTTTCATACATCCATAGATATCCATAGACAGCAAGTGGAGACTTATGAAGCACTGTTTGCATCACAAAAAAATGTTTACAAGTAAATTGGAAATAAAAAATAAAACCCCACATAAATGTTAAATTTTTTTGAATCACTCTATATATATATATATATATATATATATATATATATATAGGCAAAGGAAAGTAATAAAAGAGAAACTGGAGGGTATCGATAGGGAAATACAAACCCTGATTAAGGACCATACAGAAAGGGAAGAGATAAAGCAGGTAGAAGCAATAAAGGAAAATCCAAAATATTTCTATAACTATGTGAAAAGGAAAACAAAAACGCACGCAGCTATCGGACCCTTAAGGAAAAGAAATAATGAACACACCAACGAGCTTAAAGAAATATCTGAAACATTGAGAGCCCAGTATGAATCAGTCTTCATACCCCAAAAAAGTGACAAAGCGATATCTGACATAGATGCATTCTTTGAAGAGAAATTGCAAGGAGAGTGTGTGACAGACTTTAATGTTACCCCAGAAGATGTATCGAGAGCTATAGGATAAATGAAATCACATTAGCTGCAGGTCAGGGCAAATGGAACGCACTATTAATTAAAAACTGTAAAAATGAAATAGCTACACCCTTATACTGGCTATGGAGAAGATCCCAAACACGGGGAAATACCGAGCATCTTGAAAAGAGCGAACATTGTCCCTATATATAAAGGAGGGGATAGATTTCAAGCAAAGAACTATAGACCAGTGTCATTGACGTCCCACCTCACCAAAATATTTGAGAGAATAGTCAATGAGAAAATCTATGATTTCTTGGAGACACTGGAAAGATTCAACAAAAATTAGCACGAATTCCGATCAGAAAGGTCATGCCTATCACAGCTTATAGAGCACTATAAAAATATCCTAGATGCACTGGAAGGCAATGACAACTACGATGTCATATACATGATTTTGCTAAAGCTTTCGACAAATGCGATCATGGTATAATAGCACATAAAATGAAATATATGGGAATAACAGGCAAAGCGGGAAAATGGATCTACAACTTCTTCAGAGAACGTCTACAGGTCGTCAAAATTCAAGGTATATCATCATCAGAATCGGAAGTACGCAGCTCAGTACTACAAGGTACAATACTGGCCCCACTTCTGTTCATTATCATGCTAACAGACATAGACAGTGACATAAATAGCGACAGTATAGTAACATCATTTGCGGACAATACAAAGATCAGCAGAAAAATCAGCGATGCAAATGAAATGGAGGCCTTGCAGAGGGGCACGAACAAAATATACAAATGGTCAGAAGACAACATAACATTTACCACCGAGAAATTTCAGCTCTTGAGATATGGTAGAAATGAGGAACTTAAACAGACTGCATATTATGCTCCAGATAGACAGGGATTTCAGAGAAGCACGAAAGCGATCGATTTGCGGGTAATAATGACCGACCGATGATGCGAAATTCGAAACACAAAATCAGATCGATAAACAAAGCAAAAAGAGTCGAGGGACAGGACAGTAATGATTCCCCTGCTAAAAACACTGATTATACCAAAACTTGAATACTGCTCAGTCTTGACGTCTCCATATAAAAAGGAAGAAACTAATAGACTAGAAGAAACTCAGAGACATTTTACAGCAAAGATTGGTGGCTGCAAAGAGCTCAACTACTGGAAAGATTATTTAAACTAAATCTGTCCTCGCTGGAAAGAAGAGAGAGGTACACCATAATCTACATATGGAAAATGATCGAAAAATTGGCACCAACCACAAACTAAACCCAATTACCATTCAAACAACGCTGGAAACTAGGAAAGGCAGAATGTGTAGTGTTCCCAAATTAAAGGCCCGACAAGAGAGCTCTTCAAAACTGAAGGAAAATAGCTTGGTTGTCAGGGGGCCAAGACTTTTTAACCAGCTTCCAAAGGACCTCAGAAACGTTACAGGGGTCAAAGTTGAAGTCTTCAAGAGAAGACTAGATGCCTGGCTCAGGACGGTACCAGATGAGCCGGGTGTACCTGGTTATGCGCGGTGGAGAGTGCAAAAAAGCAACTCGCTCCTCCACTAAGCCAGACCTAGAGGCGGGGCCACCAGCTTGACCTTCGTGTGAAGGGAGACCAACACACGGAACATCAACGAGGTTAACGAGGTATATATATAATATATATATATATATATATATATATATATCACAGACAAACTGGAAGCAATGGACCTAAATGTAAAAAAAAAAAAATATCAAAAGTATTACTCGAAAATATTTCAATGATATTAAAAGAATTTTAAGAAAAAACGAATATTATTACCATTTTAAAATATTTAATACTAAATAAATTCACATTCAGTGTCGTTCTTTCTTATATTTTCTTCAGTATTGAATACATTAATACATTATTTAATACCTTCTTCTTATGACATTTTTCTTTCAATTTCATTTTGTGGAAAAGTTGGCGAAAAAATGTAAAAATTTTGTTGACCTAAAAATGAATAACAATTTTGTTTTTTGTTTTTTTACTTTATCGCTTTCGACCAAAGATGGAAAACATACTTTTAAAGAATTAAGTATTAATAATATTACAGAGGGTTGACGAAAATAAATATACACTTTCGGTTTTATTTTTTTTTCATATTTTTTTATTTGATATTAAAAGTTAATAAATAATAAGAGATGTATTGAATCAATATATTTGGCTTCGTGTTGCTTTCCCCTTTGAATTATGTAAAGGTGACACACGGTGACCTTTACCATTTGTCCTCGAGGACAATCATTACGGTGTCTATTTACTTTTGCCAACCTTCTTCTGTATAATACAGAAACAGGATAAAGAAGTTGGTGGCGTTATTTTAAATCCTCAATCTTATAATGATAAACTCTTAACTATAACGAACTGTAAATCTAAAATTCAACGATGTTTTAATAAAAAAAAAGTAGGCAATAAAAAATAGCTTTCACTATTTTAACTAACAAGATTTGTTTCATATCTATAATAATAACTTAAGATTAATATATATATATATATGTGTGTGTGTACTGTGTTTCCACTATTAGTTCGTTCTTGCATTAATTATAATTTAAACGTGACTTAGATATCATGTATTTTATCTCTAATCTGAGAGCCCAGTAAAGCCTAAAGATTAAGGTCCAAATTATATACAAATTTTTATAACGTAAGAGAAATTGCAATATTTTAATATTTATTTCATAAATAAATTTATAAATGTAATTAATTAAAAATTAAATATCTTCACAATGAATTTAATGACGTCACAATGATTTAAATTCATTGTCTACCTAATTTTCAACTATTAGTTTAGTTATATATTTGGAATTAATTAATAATTTTTATTCATGATTTATTTATTATTATCCAGAATTACCTATAAAGTGATGTTTTATCTTTTCATTAAGAATCCAGTAAAGCCTAAAGCTTAAAGAGCAAATTAAATACAATAAATAATACAATTTTACAATTATTTATTTGTTAAAATTATTGTAACAACGAAAATTGTAAAATTGTATTTATTTCAGAGATAAAGAATTATATTATATATATATATATATATATATATATATACACACGTTATAAGTGCCTAAAATTCCGAAAAGTGAAAACTGTTTTCCTTATCAAGAAATTTTAAAAGCAGCTAGTCGCTTTGCCTGCCAACCACGCCAAACAACCCAAAATAAACTCAATTTTTGAAAGAAAATTCCCAAACTGAAAATGAACATCAACTAATTAAAAGGGGGAACAGCCAAATAATTAACCCTCACCCTTGAATTGATATTGGTAATAAAGGTTTTCAAGGATGTTATCTTTGAAAGCAAACCATACACATAACAATCAAGTTGGCAATTACCGCTTTTATTATTATTATGGTTCTTGAAATTAAAGATTGACAAAACTTCAAAAAGTTTCCTTTTATTTACATTTTTATTCTTTCTTTTTTTATAATTTGATTTCATCCGTTTGAACGCTTTGTGGTCATTAATGACCATGTGATTAGAAGCGGTATTATTTGTGTCTGCTGTTCTGTAAAATTGTCAGTCTCACTTACGTAATTTTTTATGTCAATCTTGACAAGGAATGTTATAAATACTACCTCCCTTATTAGGTCATTACTTTTTTCGGGGGTTGTTTTACTAAAGTCTGCTTTTAAAACAATGCTAATTTCCTTCAGTATAAAAAGTACTTTTAGCTGTTTTCTAATGGAAAAGATAATATAAGATATATTTTGCTTCAAAAAGTATACAATGAAGCTGCCACGAGATATTTCTACATAATTTCAAGAACCAGCTGGACGGGTTCTTGCGTAAAGTCCCTGACCAGCCACGCGTGGCTGGCTACGAGGGCGAGAGGAAACCGGACACCAATTCCCTTCTCCACCAAGTCCCACAAATGAGGTGGGATTCTGCAGAGGGGTTGACAGCAAGTTGATCCTGAACCGTCTCTAACGAATTTCAAACGAACGAGACGAAGGTAACTTACCGATTACTTCAATAAACAAGTGGATATAATCTTTTTCCTTTTGAAGCATCTTCAGCATATAAAATTTCATAATCTAAAAACTCAGGACTTCATAACTATGCTCTGGGCTTTCAGAAAAAAAAAGCCCCTGGATATGATCAGCGTATCTGAGCGAACTGAGTTGTTGCGCGGAAGGCAAAACTGTTTTTTATCGAACTTTCTAAAATAAAGTAGATTGCGCACATAAGACAGACGAATGTCCATCATTAACCCAAATTTTTGTTCATAATAATTTCCCTCCCGACGCAAAGAAATTTTGCGATAACGCTAATTTCAAAAGTTTCATAAAAATAGGGTGTGGCAGAATTTTTTTTTTTTTTATCATTTAGAAATTCTACCAAAAAACATTTTAGTTTTTAGTTTTCGAAAATTTTAACCATTTCATAAATTTTTATCTTTTTGTTTTATATTTACTTAAAAAAAAAAAATATATATATTATATATATATACTGCACGTCCATAGGAAAATAAATAAGCTGATTCCAAGGCCTTAATTATATTTTTACATCTGGCAGGAGAAGAATATACAAAAAGCCTTGGCTTGGTTTATTTTTCACTATGGGTGTTTATCATTTATTAATTTAACGGGATTAATTGTGCAACTTATATATATATACAGGGTGCTTCAAAAAACTTTACCACTTACATGGCGCTAATATGTCACTGTTTACCACTTATAGTTTGTGTTTATTTACTTGCTTTTTAAAACTTTGACTGCCGTGCTTATAATCATATCCCATTGTATATTTATTTAAGTTATTTTAGTTGTGTCCATTATTCCTTGATATATTTATTATATTAAATTTGGATTTTGATAAAGTTTAAGGAATTTATACGTATTTTTTTATGTTGGTCACATAGGTCCAACATGGCGTAATAGATATTTTTTGGTATTTTAGGCCATGTTGGTTACATGTGTCCAAAACTTTTTTTTCACTTTTGCTAACCTTTATTTTTCTTTTTTTTTCAGTTTATATGTATAAATTAATAATTTAGCATTTCTAATTGATAGAAATGTTTGTATTTACTACATCAGTCGTTAAATTTTAGTAAAATGCCTCTGCCACTTCGTCTACAAACATTTTATGGAAAAGAAAAATTTTCAGTTGTAAAACAATTGAAAGGTCCTTGAATTTCAATGACCAACCCAATTGCTTCTACGAGTGCTCAGACCAGTGGTCGGGGAACAGGGGTAAATTTAAAAATTTTGGGGGTAATGCGTGCGGTATGAGAGACACCATATGCAACAATTTTAAGAGGAATTGGCTTGTTTTTGTTTACTTTGAAGTCTGGGGGTAATTTCATTTTACTCAAATAGATTTTTGGGTAATACCCAAAAAAGTTCCCCGACCCATGGCTCAGACGAATGAAAGAAATATACAGAATGTTTCAACCAGTTTTGATTCCGATTTAGATACCAATGATGATTATTCTACTGATGAAAATTACCAACCTAACACGAGTGAAACTTTTACGAGTGATTCGAGTAATGAACCCTCCAGCTATACTAATGAAGATGCGGGTACAATACCTGATGCTGACGCTAATGTAGATATTGAGTGGAAATCGGTAGACGCATCGAGTCAACAAAACTTTTCCTTTACGTGCAATAGTAGATTATCTCAGAGTATTCTTACTTTAGATAATCCAACACCGTTATTATTATTATTATTATTATTTATTATTATTATTATTATTATTATTTTTGCATGTAAAAAGAAAAGAAAAAAATACTAGTAACGTACCTTATTTACCTATTTATATTTCCTCAGAATATATATTATATTATAATGGGCCATGTTGGACCAAAATGACCAACAAGTATAAACCATATATGAACAAAAAATGAGGAATTTATCAGTCAGCTACATGCAAAATCGCATTATTCTATCTGTAGGCCACAAGTAGCAAAGCTTCTTTATTTAAAAACGTATCCCGTTGGATACAAAGGACCAACGTGGCCTGCTAGGACATAACAGTGTTGGACACATGAGACCAACATGGCAGTCAAAGTGTTAATAATAATATTTTTAATAATAATAATTACACAGTATTTAAATATATTTTTTGAAACACTCTCTCTCTCTCTCTCTCTCTCTCTCTCTCTCTCTCTCTCTATATATATATATATATATATATATATATATATATATATATATATATATCCCAGAGGCAGGCGAACCCTGCCTCAGGGAGATCGAGGGAAGAGGACGGGTGGGTCACTGTTAACAAGCGCTCTTCCCGGAGGTTTCCTCAACCGGTCTCCGCGGCGAGGCCACCGATGGGGAATCTCACCCTCTTTGTGTCGCGAATTCAGCTCTCGAACGAGGAAAGCGATATTAGACACATGGTGGAAGAAGTCATTGGTGAACACAGTATATTGATAGTTAATAAACTAAACACAAAACTTCGTATTATAACTCATTTAAAATAATAATTAAAGGTGTAAATTCGCATTTCAACCCGTATAATATGAGTCAGTGGCCAGACGTTATTATTGTTAAGGAGTTTATTCACTTTTCCAGGAGATTTGATAACAGGCAAAATAATAATAATAATAATAATAATAACAATAATAATAATAATAATAATAATAATAATAGGCGCCCTAACGGTAACGCCTGAAAGTTGTACTGTGTATAATAATAATCTTACTAATAATAAATTTTCTATCAGTCATGGCGGATAATTTGGTGAAAATAGTTTCATATAATGTAAAGTCAGAGAGGAATTCAACTGTAGATGTTCATAAAATCTGCGACAGTGCAGATTTGATACTCCTGCAAGAGCACTGGCTACGTAAGCAAGAGCTAAAATTCCTCTCTACCATCCATGATGACTTTATGTACCATGCGTCATCAGCAGTAGACTTGTCAGATGAATAATGTACGGTAGGCCTTTTGGTGGCGTTGCTTTCTTAATAAGGAAACATTTGTCAAAACATAAAATTTTTAACAAGCGATAATGTAAGGTTGTTAGGCATTGAATTACAAGTGAACAATGATTGCATATTAATTGTACACTGCTATTTACCATACAATAATGGCAGTAATCTACATGAATACATTGATTTGCTGTACAAAATTAAGGCATTATCAGATAACCCCAAATATTCTCAATGTATAATAATGGGGGACTTTAACGGGCATGTGAACTCGGAATTCTTTGTAGAATTGGGTAACATGTGCGAGTCGGCCAATTTAAGTATAAGTCATGTAGATGTATTAGGGGTAACCAGTGGTAATTTTACATACGTTAGTGATATGAGTGGTACCACCAGGTGGATTGATCATTGTCTCACTAGTAATAATCTAAAGGATCGAATTGTTATAGTTCATATTCTGCATGATTTCCTTCTTTCTGATCATAGACCATTAGAAATAGTAATTAACTTTACCAATTTATGCGCAACACGACTTAACAAGAACTCAGTAAGTAAGAATAATCGCGTCGATTGGTCTAATGTTAATATGCAACAGAAAATAGAATACAAAGACAGAACAAGTCACCTCTCTAATAATTTAGAAATTTTGCATCTTGCTTGTAGTAATCCTTGCTCAAATGATTCTCACTGCAAACTCACAGCTAGGTATTATAGTAAGATAATAGCCTTGTTAAGAGAAGCGGGAAGCCCTCTGATTAAATCTTACAACTATCATACTAAGATTATTCCTGGATGTAATGATTTTATTGCCCCCCCTGAAGAGGGAATCGAAAGACGCCTATGATTTGTGGTGCTTTCATGATAGACCCAGATTAGGACCTGTATACATGAATATGTGTAGAAGTAGGGGTCAGTAAAAGGCGGCCATAAGGCGATGTAAACAGGAAGAAGAGTCTATTCGAGCATCAAAAGCCTGTAAAGCTCGCATAAATAACGATAATAACAAATTTTGGAAATTTGTTAAGAATCAAACGGGTGTCAAAAATGGCCTCCCTCCGACAATCGATGGGGTGTCGGGGGAGGATGAAATTGCAAAGCTGTGGAAAAACCACTACTCTAACATTCTTAGCAGTGTGAGTAGGGATAATCTTAAGATAGATTGCAGCGAAACGACTGTGGGAGGGACGAGGGAAAATACTTTGATATCAGTTTCTGAAGTAAGGAGGTTAATTAAAGAGTTAAAGACTGGTTCTGCGTCAGGGGTAGATGACTTATCGAATAAGCACTTAAAATATGCCAATGACGTAGTATGTCTGCATATATCATTGCTCCTATCATCCATGCTTGCTCATACTATATCCCTGCAGAGTTCATGAGGGTATATATCTTGCCCCTGGTCAAAAATAAGTATGGAGACATTCTGTCCAAAAATAATTACAGGCCTATTGCTGTCGCTTCCCGCTTCTCGAAACTACTAGAAAAACTCTTGTTACTCCGATTAAATGATTTCCTATGGACATCTAATCAGTTTGGTTTTAAAAGGTTCCACTCAACTGACCTGTGTATCTATGTACTTAAAGAAACAATATCTAAATGCATTGACAGTAATTCAACTATTTATAGCTGTTTCCTAGATACAAATAAAGCATATGATAGGGGGAACCACAATATTTTATTTAAAAAACTAGACGACAGGAAGGTTCCCATGTACATATTAAACGTATTGAAATTTTGGTATTCCCACCAATTTTTTACCGTTAGGTGGGCCAATGTACTATCCGAGTGTTTCGGCTCCTCTGGCGGGGTGAGACAAGGCTCCTTGCTCTCCCCTATGCTGTTTAATGTGTATATTGACGGATTAATTGCTTCACTTAATGAGGTAACAGTGGGATGTTGTATAGATAACACAAGGATAAATAACTTAGTTTATGCCGATGATATGGTGTTAATAAGTCCATCTGTTAAAGGTCTGGATCGGCTACTAAAAATCTGCGAAGTGTACTCGCAGAAACAGGATATTCTTTTTAATGTTACAAAAACTAAGGTTATGCAATTTCATCCTAAAAGCTGTAATCAGCCAGCTGATATAAGGTTTAAAATGAATGGTGAAGTAATTGAGGAAGTACAAGAGTTCAAGTATTTGGGTCAAACTATTACCAGCTCCTTGAGTGATGACTCGGATATAAGAAAACAATCTCGAAGCCTGTGAGCTAAAGCGAATATGACCATAAGGAACTTTCGATTCTGTACAAGTGAAGCTAAAGACACTCTCTTTCGTACTTTCTGCAGTAATATATACGGACAGCAACTGTGGGTGAATTATAAAAAAGGTTCTGGCAGAACCCTAAATTTGCTGTATAACAGGTCTTTTAGACTCTTGCATAAATTACCCCCGAGATGCTCAGCTTCGCAAATGTTTGCTACCCGCAATGTCCAGAGCTTCCCGGAGGTAACAAGACGTGCTGAATACAGTCTAATGTAAAGAATTAAAAAATCCACCAACCCGATTATCCAAGCTATCCACGAGTCCTGCCATTTATTCTTTAAGCTATGGAATTCTTGATACGAAAACGTCTGTCTGTAGCTCCACTTAACTTCGACATTACAGTATTATTTCTAATCAATTGTATATATTTCTACCCTTAGTATATGAACTGTCATTGTATTAATAATATTTGTCATATGGACTATAGTCTGCCAATAAACCTTTTCATTTCATTTCATATATATAATATATATATATATATATACGTACAGGGTGTCCCAAAAGTCCCTATCTATTTTGTTGAAATAGGCTGAATTTCAAATAAATGTCACACTGACCTGAATACAGATGTATTTCTATACAAATTACAAGTATTACACCATTAAAATCTTTAATTAGTAGTTTCCACATGTGCTCCATCTCTATCTCTGCAAGTCTCAAAACGGTCAGCTGCATTGCCGAACACATTTCCGAGCATTTTAGGTGTTATTTTCTCAACTGCTTGCCGAATGCGATCTCGCAGATCTGGTAAATCTCGAATATTTCTGCGATAGACCTGTGATTTAATGAAACCCCAAGCAAAGAAATCCAATGGGGTCAAATCCGGAGATCGCGCTGCCCAGGGCCTATTTCCCACACGTCCAATCCAACGATTTGGAAAACGCTCGTTTAGGTATGTCTGAACAATTCTGGCATAATGACATGGTGCCCCATCCTGCTGAAAGACTACATTGTCGAGAATGCCATCTTCAAGAAGTTGAGGTTCTAGAAAATTTTGAAGCATATCAAAGTAAACAGGCCCTGTCACTGTAGCTTCTGCAAAGAAAAAGGGCCCGTAAATCTTAGACTTCGTCATTCCAAGCCACACGTTGACTTTAGGTGAGTTTCTTTCCCATTCAGTGAATTCAGTTGGCTTTTAATTAGCCCAGATGCGACAATTATGTCGATTGATTTTACCACAGGTGTGAAAAGTCGCCTCAAACATCGCCGCTAAACGCTAAACAAAATGGGTCCATTAAATTGTTATTTTGGATTTGTTCGACCAGTTCCGCACACATTGCTGCTCTTTTTGGAAAATCTTCCTCGCGTAAGCTGTGTAACAGCTGAATGTGATAACACTTCTTCAGCGTCGAACGCAAGATTCTGTGAACAGTTGTTTTGGGTATGGTCAATCTGTGGGATGCTTGGCGAACTGACATTCTTTGATCGTCTTCGAACATTATGCGAACAGATCAATGTTTTGTTGTACTATTCTTGGGCGTCCACTTCTTCCTTCATCATGCACAGATCCAGTCCTTTTGAATTTGTTCACCAATTCACGAATTGCTTTATCTGTCGGTCCAGACTTATGAAACCTTCTTGAGAATCGGTTTCTAATTTCACATTTCATTCCTCTGATGCGACATGTTACTATCATAACGCGTTCATGCACATCCATCACCAATGATATGGATCTGAAAAAATTAATTAAAAATTTAAAAATAATTAAAATAGAAATCTAATGCATGTATTTCTCTAGAAAGGTGCATGCAATCATGTCATTAAAACATTCATTTGAAATTCAGCTTATTTCAACAAAATAGATAGGGAGTTTTGGGACGCCTTGTATATTAGGGTGGCTATCAGCATATAGGGACAAAAAATTTGTTTTTTAACTTTAAAGTTCGGAAGGGCGAATTTTGTTCTTTATCATGAGAAAACTTAGCATGCCATTTTTTAAAGCAATCACATCATATTTAGGGGTGGCGCACGGCAATATAAAAATGTAGAGTAATGTACTTTTAATCAAGAGTAAAATACCCCATTTATTTCTTTGCAAAATTTGCAGAAATTATTACTGAAATGTTTATATGAAATATTCATATGTTTTCAGATATATAGTTGTATTTATGACATAATATCAATATATGTGTATATCAATATATCAATATACATGATCTTATTAAGCGGTTGCTCAAACTTCATTCTGAATGGAAAGCATTACAAAAAAGTAAGTCCCGTCGATCTCAAAAGCAAATTTCTAATAAAACACCATTTCACATCACGACTCAATGAACTATTTGATATTGCACACGAGAATGCTCTATCTATGATGAAAATAGAAGAAGATAAGAAATTTCTTATTGCTCAGCGCAGTGGAAGGAAAGGTCACAGAGCTGGCATTGATAAAGTGACAACAATCAAGGAAAAAATAAGATAATTAGAGAGTAAAGTTTCATTAGCCGCAAGAGAAAACATGATAAAGAAATACAACAACTAAGCAAAGTAGCAACAATAGATTCAAGTACCAGTAGTGATAACGAGTCGATCCATTCGGAAAATAGTACATCTCAAAAATTAAAAAGTTTTTCTCAGGGTGACACCCAACCACAATTGAAGAAAGCAAGACCTCAAAACATAATGACTCGCGAATTAGCTCAAGCTCTAGACCGTACAAAGACCAGCAAGCAACGAGCAGCAGCTCATTCGTTGCTGCTACGGCAAAAAAGTTAGGATATGATGTAGATTCACTATACGCATCAATAAAGATTCTATTCGCACTGAAAGGATGAAATTAAAAAAGAAACTTCAGCTAATATCATTGAACACTTTGCTCCAGAAACCCCCCTAGTAGTTCACTGAGATGGGAAAATGCTACTGATCTCACAGGAAAAAAGTCTGTCGGTCATTGCCTGTGGTAGTGACTGGTAAAGATATCGGCAAGCTTCT